>CM038669.1:277235760-277237843 GCA_021605145.1 Aegilops bicornis
ATAACAAAGTATCAACAAATAATAAGAATAACAACAATACAATAACAACAATAACAAAGAATAACAACAACAATAACAATAACAATAAGAATAAATAACAGTACGAGATAATAACAATAACAATAAATAAATAACAATAAATAAATAACAATAATAACAACAACAAATAAATAAACAATAACAAATAACAACAACAATAATAAATAAAGAACAAAGACGATAAAGGAATAACAACAATAAAGAACAAAGAATAAAGAATAATAAAGAATAAAGAATAATATAGAATAATAAGACAAAGAATAAAGAATATGCTAAAGAATAACAATAAATAACAATAATAAATAAATAACAATAACAACAATAAATAAAGAATAACAACAATAACAATAAATAAATAAATAAATAAATAATAAATAACAATAATAACAATAATAATAATAAATAAATAAATAAATACAATAAATAAAGAATAAGGATAGCCAATAACAATAATAATAAAGAATAATAAAGAAATAAATAATAATAAGAACGTAATAAAGAATAAATACAATAACAAGAATAAATAAAGAAGAATAAATAAATAATGTTAAATAAAGAATAACAGTAGAATAATAATAAAGAATAAAGAATAAGAATAAATAGTAAATAACAAAGAAAGAAGAATGAAGAATAACAAAGTAAAGAATAATAACAAAGAATAAATAACAATAATAACAACATCAAGAATAAAGAAGAATCAAAGAATGCTGAATAAATAAGTAAGCTAGAATAACAATAAAGAATATACAATAACAACAATAAATAAGGCAGAATAAATAATAATAACAATAACAAAGACTAACTGAATAACAACAATAACAAATAACAATAACAACAACAAATACAGATAAATAACAACACACACAATAAATAAATAAATAACAATAATAAATAACAAATACCAACAATAACAATAACACCAAGAATAATAATAATAACAATAATATAATAATAACAAGAATAACAACAACAAGAAGTAAATATATATATAAGTAAAGAAAGAAGAATAAAGAATAACAGTAATAATAAAGAATAAATAATAAATATTAAATAAATAAGAATAAATAACAACAATAGAATAATAACAATAAATAATAACAGTAAATATATAAATAAAGAATAGCAATAATATTTACAAAGAATAATAAATAATAAAGAATAACAATAAATAATAAATACTAATAAAGAAATAAATAATATAGAATAATACTAATAAAGAATAAATAACAATAAGAACAACAAAGAAGATCAATCAAAGAATAAAGAATAATAAATAAATAAGGTAAAGAATAAAGAATAATAATAACAATAGCAAATAACAACAAAGAATAAAGAAATAGAAACAAAGAAGGAAGAATAACAACAATAGAATAATAACACTGAAAGAATAACAAGAATAAAGAATAAGAAGAATAAAGAAATAAATAACAATATATAAGAATAAAGTAATAAGAATAAAGTAATAAAGAATAAATAATAAAGAATAACAAGAATAACAATAAATAACAATAATAACAGAATAATAATAATGAAGAATAACAATAAAGAACAATAAGACTAAATAAGAATAAATAAATAATAAAGAATAACAATATAAATAACAAATAAATAAATAACAACAATAATAATAAACAATAAATAAATAACAACAATAACAATAACAATAACAATAAATACAATAATAAGAAGGAAATAAATAATAACAATAACAATAAATAAAGAATAGAATAAAGAATAATAACAATAAATAATAAATAGAAGTAACAATAACAATAAATAAATAAATAAACAATAACAACAATAACAATAACAATAATAATAAACAATACTAATGAAGAATAATAGCAATAAGAAGTATATAAAGAATAAGCAAATAAAGAAAGAAGAGAATAAATCAAGAATAGCAAATAATAGAAGAATAAATAAAGAACAAGAATAAAGAATAACAACAATAAAGAACAATAACAATAAAGAATAATAAAGAATAAAGACTAAAGAATAAATACTTAAAGAATAAAACAATAAACAATAATAAATAAAGAAG